>OY294049.1:40058306-40082490 GCA_958510825.1 Brachypterus glaber | reverse complement strand
AAAGATGTGCGAGGAAGACAGACGAATGTTTATGTTTCCGATGTTTTTGTCAGTTTTAACGAATAAAATGCCTATTCTAGAGAGAAGAGTTATTACTTCGTTGCTAAATAAACGATTATTATTATTATTATTATTATTATAACTGTTAATTTTACCGGCAACTAAGATGGTAGGTAGGTAGGTCCCGCCACATTTCAACCAGTAGGTCTATACATATACCGGTTTTCTATCCACTTGTTTATATCTTTTAAAAAGTGATTATTTGAAGTTTGTTAATGAATTGAAATAATGTTTAGAGTGTTAAACAAGGCGAGTTGTCAAGAAATTAATGAATATGGAAATTAAGGCAAAATAGTTAACAAAGAATGACTTGCAAAATACAAGAAAGCTCGCCATGGCGAGCCACAAAAGATAATTGGGACGGATAATTATAAATCCGTCAGGGCCACACTTCCATTATCACCCTATAAATATACTGGCCATAAAATATTGCTGCTAACAGAATAAAACTTTTTATTTTTAAAAAAACTGAAATTATGCTTTGTTGTAAACTACCATGTCGAAAAGTCCAATCGGCAAGAAAATGTAGCATTCATACCAAGAAATGATCTTTTTTTTTGATGAAGTGTCATGATTTTTCTTAAAATTGCCCTGTAGGGCAAATTATAAGAGAAAAAATAGCAATAAAATCAAACCTTTTTTGAGTAAAAATTACACAGGCCCACAAAAAATAGTTATTTATGGTACTAGTGGGTAAAGTAAGATATTGCCCATGAGAAAATTAACCTGCGAGGCGTCAGCCAAGCAGGTTAATTTTCGAGAGGGCAATATCGGTTTACCCATGAGTGCCATACAAGGTTTTATCCAATAAATAGCTTAGGAATTCATATTTTTATTAAAAATTTTAATGACATTTACAAGAAAATAATTTGACAAGTGACAGTTGAGTGGGAAAAATAAATAATTATCCACTCAATAAAGTAAAAGCCACGCGGGGGTTATTATTGAGTTTATCTATTTCAAATAAAGCTGGTAATTGTCTCATTATCTGTATGTATTGTATAAAAATATTTATAGGGTTCTAAGTTTATAGAATTAGTAATTTGGGGACAGGAGGGTAACAGTGGTATGGAGTAGATGATTTTAGCGGTTTTATTAGTTTTTCGAGTGTTTTTTTTTAAGTTGTGTTAAACGGGTTACGGATTCGGTTTCAGCGGGAAAAAATACATAGGAATATCATATTGGAATCCAAGACTCACAAAAAAAATTGTGGGCCTGTGTTATTCAAACATTGGTAAAAAAACCTAAAATATAGTATTTTGGGTCCAACCAGTTAATATTTGTTACTTATTTAATTATTTTAACCAAGTTTCCATGTAAATAGGGGATGACCATAAATTATATACCTCGCCCTATGTTTTGCGCCGGATATTAGAACTATTCTCAACAAACTAATTAAAATAACATTAACACCAAAATCTTTCTTGGCAACTCATTCAACGAACAAATATTTAGTTTCATAGTTTTCTAACCTGAACTGAAACTGTCAGGAATTATGATATTATAACGGAAAGGTTTAGTTTTTTTTTTGGAAAAAATGTGTTTGCTTAGAAGTAACACACTGTTTTAGAAATCATCACAGTACTCGGCGAATTTCCAGTACTCGCATAGGCGCCGCGTCAACTGTAGCGTTGACGCGAGGTTTTAAATATTTACATTAATATTTCTTTTTATCTTGATTTTTTAAATGATTTTATTTAAACGAGTAAGGTGGGAAAAAAGTTATCGATAAATAAAAATTAAAAACTTTCGTATTCTTAAAAGATAAAAATCGATTGCTCAAATAAATACTTTGAACTGACGTTTAAAAATTTAGTTTTTTTTTATTTTTTTCAAAATATTTAACTAATTATTGATTGTATTAATTGTTAATAATTATAATTAATTATATTTAATAAACAAAAAGTTATTTAAAGGTATTTTCTTGGGTTTAATTAGTAAACATTGCACTAAAACATCTAAAGTGACAGAAATCTCTCCTACTAGGATAAAAAAAATTATTATTGCTATAGGTGAGGAAAATTGATTTCACAGTCTGAAAACATGATAAATAATGGTATGTTCTAAAGCTAGTAGTGAAAAAAAGATTTTTTAAACTACTCCTTTTATAAATAATTCTTTCCTAAAATACACTGTATTCAAATATTGGCCTTTAAGCAACCTATTTATTAACCAATTTTAAAAGAATAGAATATAACGTTTTGGAGATACAGACTTTCAAACTTACATTTTCATAACATTTCTAAATAGTGCCCATATGTTGATAAAATGCTTCAACTGTTTATGTGTTTTTTTTTGTAAAAATAAGTTTTCTGTCTGTTCCTAAAAAAAAAAAAAGTTCATTTTTTTAGGTATAGTTATTTTAAACCTTCCCGCTTGTAAACAATCTCGAAATTACCAAAGCAACGTAAGATAAGCATGCGTCGTAAGCGAAATGACTAGGCCCAATTTACACAACCGTAAAACGTTGACGTGCCATTAACGAGAACAAAACAATGGTTTATTCCTCTAAATTATTGGAATAAAAGCGATTTTATAAGCAAATGTTGTTTCTACAGGAATACAAAAGTGTTTTTAGCAACAGCTTTATCAATTCTCTTTTTTTACATCAAAACATCATAAAAACAAAGTAAGTAAACAAAAATTATAAAATTTGGTTATGTTGACATTCAAAACAAGCCACATGCTTTAGTGTAAATCGGACTTTGTGGAGTATTTAGCGGCAAATTTAAAATAACTATACCTTAAAAAAATAACCTTTAGTAAGCGAAAGTCACATCAAACCATTTTCTCCGTGTATATAAAAGTGATTCATACAATAAATTAGTTTAAAAAACTGCCGGCAATAAAATTTAATTGCACTGAGTGAATTAATGATAATTTACCACCCTCATATCAAATAATGCAGGTTGTAGATCACTGTAATTTATTTTACAGAAAAATTGAATAAGTAAACATAAAAAAACATAAAAACACAACGTTATAACATATAGAGATCATTTCGCTTATAAATTGTTTAAAACTGGAATATTATTCTTTTTATTTGTTTTGTAAACTTTGGGCTAGTAAATTTTACACGAAAAAAATATTTTTATTTGTTTAATGTGAGCATTTTTACTAAATTTAACATATACGATAAAAAATATTTAATCGAGATTTTACTATGAGGAAATTTAATTTCAAAAATTGACATACCTACTAAAAAATTTATTATTTTAAAGCAAATTTACATACATACTAAAAATTTCATTATTTTAAAGCATATCATATTTGGAACTAAAAGAACACAGTCCAAGTGTCCAAACCTCAATAATATTTATTTTTACCAAAACTACAAGCATTTTAAGAAAAAACTAACTTGTCCCAATCAGGAACACGGTATTATTGAATGGGACAAAAATATACAATTGCTATTAAAGATAACAAATTATAAAAATAGACATTATTATCACTATTACTAATAACAATAAACTTATAATGTAATTTCTTAACAAAAAATATCTGTTACATTCTTTTTTTACATAGAATTTACTTTGAATATTTTTACCAAACTTTGATTCATGCAGATTTTAAAAAAAAAATTGTTTTTTTAGATATCTTTAACGGTTTTCGAGAAAAGTTCAAAAAACTTAAACGTTTTTTAAATGCCTATTTTTCAGTTATTACTAAAGATTTTATTTGTTTAATAGCTTATTTTTTTTTAATACTCATTAATTATGTGAAAACGGATTTGAGATTGAAATTTTTTAGGGCTGAAAACAACGATATTTAACTTCTTTTTTTTTTTTCAAAAAAGCAGTGGCATTATTTACCTCAGAATCTCGAACCATACTTAACAAACGGAGGTCAAATTCGTATTCAGCATCAAAAAGTACATCGAAAATTATATTTTTTTATTTATTTTTATTTATTTATGTACAATTTACTACAGAGTCATGGAGAACCCCCAATAAGCTTTTGGCTTGTGTTAGGGGCACTCCATTAATTTTGTTATAAATATTCCAAATTGTATTTGATCAGTATACAATAATTTCATCTCATATATCAGACAAAATGGAGGCATATGTTTTTTTTGTCGACCAGTGTAATCTTAATTTGCTAAAAAGTTATAGCAAATAAACGTGTACTTCCAGTGGTCAGAACTACTAGTTTTGTATGTCCACGTTGATTGGCTACAACATTTTAACGACTAAAGATTATCACTTTAAATTTGTTTTTCTATAGTGCGACTCTTATAAGCTCATAATCACACGCATTTTGCGTGTTCTTATAGGCCCATAAGAGGACTCTACTTTTTTTTTCTGTTGGGTTGGCAACATACAAAAGCCCATCTCTTGACGTTTTGCGTGCAAATGTCAATGTCGATTTAAAGTATAATTTTTTACAAAATTTTGTGTTTGGGTTATTTTTTACCGTGTTAAAATTGTGGACTGGTTAATTGCAGTGAAAAAAGAAGAGATGACTGTAAAATATATCAAAATATCATTTGTTCTTAGAATTTTAAACATAGTGTAAACTGTAATGCCAACCCAAAAACAAAAATCCCTAATTCAGTCATCAACTTAAATGTAAGTTTTTTTAATTTTAGAGCAAAATAGAAAAAATTGTATAAAGCACTCGTTTCATAACACGTTTTTAGAGCACTAGTACTTTAGAAAACTCGCCGCAAGCTGCACGTTTTCTAAACTTGTACTCGTGCGCTAAAAACGTATGTTATGAAACTAGTACTTTAATATACTAAATGAGAGAACCTTATTATATTGCAAAACTTTTTTTTTTGCATTAAATCATTTAAAATTTATGTAGTTTTTGGCCCTCTTAGTACATTTCCTAAACAAACGCTCTGATATGCCACCGGTGTAATATGACCTAAATAACGACAATCTGATATGACTATTTCCGTTAGAAAGGCAATGTGATAGCGAGACAACCGGAAAGAAGGCAGTTGACGTGTTTATTGTAAAACAGATCAGATAGAGGGATGCTTGTTTTGTTACGTCACTCGACATGTCATGTTCAAGTTTGTAATCTAATTGGTATACCTGTTACATGAAATTTGCGTTAAACATTTAGTAAAATAGAGTATAGTTTATATTCATACAAAAAAAAACTTGTTAAAAGTTTAAGAAAATTTTTAATGAAGTTTTATGAATGAAGTTAGTTTTTAACATACTATTTAATAACTTTGAGAACAGTTATAAATTTTCTCCTCAAAAACAATAATTTTAAATGAATTTAACCCATTTCCAGCAAAAAGCGTCAAATGTTACATGGACTGCTAAGAAAATTAATTAAAACAGAGTAAGCACGAAGTTCACTAGTATTCAACTACTAAGTGAAAGTCGACCTTAAGCTGAAAAGTTTTATTTTAGCATCATTGTTAACCCTATTAAGGGCCCCACTGTAAAGTTTTGGGTTAGTTTTCGGCTTGCAAATTTGCTAGGTTGTCGATTTCCTTGGCAACTTACTTCCTGTACGAAATAACTCCTTCTAATAGTCACTGAAATAACCCCGAAAATCACTGAATATTCTACAATCAGTAGAAATTTTTAGTTAATTAGTTCTAACTCGTGGTATTTTGATACATCTGCACATTATTTTTAATTTTTGACAATATATCCAAATTTCTAAGAAGAATTTCAGATTTTACAATTTTACGTTATAGTAAGACCCAATACTGGTGATTTTTAAGGTCAGTAGCAAAAAAACATAATGTTTTTACCCTAAGAAATATTACATTTGTGAAACCTTTCGACAATACCGTTTCCTGGAGGTAGTTATGCTAGTACGCGTAGAATCTAAACGGACATCATAGAATTGTTTTCTGTTAATTTTATGTTATATTCTAAAGGTAAATATTATTTTACAGATTAAAAGGCCACTAAATATTAAATCTTCAAATCAAATCGCCAGGTATTATACTTCTTGGCAGTGAAAAACAATTTTACGTCATATAAAGATATCCAATTTAAAAGGTTAGTAGTGAAAAATATGGAATGTCTCAAGGCTCAAAATTGTTAAAAATCCAAAGTAATGTCAAACAATGTCGAGTAATATCGAGTAATGTCGGAAAAATATTGGTGCGTCATTTCGGCAACCTTTCGACAAACCCATTTCCTCGGAGTGGTAACGCAAGTCCTTGTAGAATCTAAAACTAATTGCTAAAACGGACATCATTGAATTGTGGTCTGTTAGTTATATGTTGTATTCCGAAACAACGGACTTCAGGAATGCCCGAACAATACTCTTGCGGTAAATGAGACTCATTTTACATTGTCATTGTTTACGTTCAAAGAGAACAGGCAAAGAATGAATAATCAGCGTCTCTGGCGTCTCTTCTGTAGATTGTGTTGTATTCCTATTCCTAGTGGGCCATTCCATGGCCAGCTGTTGAAGATTTTAAAGTAAAATATCACATATTTTTCAAAAATAATTGTTATTTGTGAGAGAAAATAATATTTTTTACAAAAACAACAAATAAAATAAAACTAATACTAAAACTCCTAATATACCGGGTGTTTTTTTTAACCTGAAACTTTCAAATATCTCGAATACTATGCATTTTATAAAAAAAAACATCGGACAAAATTTGTTTATTTTAATAGTGGAAATAAAATGGCGTATTAATTTTTTACGGATATTTACGTTTTCAAGGTCATTTCAAGGTCAACTTTGTTTTTTAAGTACAAACATATATTTTTTTACTGTTATTTAATTCCCCTCAAAAAAAATAAAAATCTTTTGTAAAAAACTTTGTTTGATCGGAGTTTTAGTTGCAGAGATAACATAGCCACACAAAATTAAAAAAGTTGCATCTCCGACGAACTTGACTAGCCAATCCGTCTGTATTTGAGGAGCTGAATCCGAATCTGAGGTCGGCCGACTTTCCCCTACTTACATAACCAGAAAATTTTGTTTTTAAGTAGCTCACAAGTACAAGTTCTAAAGTGCGCTTTAAAACTAGTACTTTAATATACTAATTTTCTATTTTTCGACTCTTATAAGCTCATAATCACACGCATTTTGCGTGTTCTTATAGGCCCATAAGAGGTCTGTACTTTTTGTTCTTTTGGGTTGGCAACACACCTGGCCTATCGCTTGACGTTTTCCGTGCAAATGTCAATGTCGCTTTAAAATTGAATTTTCTACAAAATTTTGTGTTTAGGTTATTTTTACCATGTTAAAATTGTGGCTTGGTTGATTGCAGTAAAAAAGAGAAGAGATTACTATAAAATATATAAAAATATCATTTGTTCTTAGAATTTTAAACATAGTGTAAACTGTAATGCCAACCCAAAACAAAAATCCCTAAATCAGTCATCAATTTAAATGTAAGTATTTTTAAATTTTAGAGCAAAATAGAAAAAATTGTATAAAGCACTCGTTTCATAACACGTTTTTAGAGCACTAGTACTTTAGAAAACTCGTCGCAAGCGGCTTGTCTTCTAAACTTGTACTCGTGCGCTAAAAACGTATGTTATGAAACTAGTACTTTAATACACTATTAGCGTACAAGTACAAGTTCTAAAGTGTGCTTTAAAACTAGTACTTTAATATACTATTCGTTTATTAATTCCAATAATCCATGATTGAAATAATAAAGAAAAAACACGTGTGTAGAAAGAGTGGTATAAAGCAGGGTGGTTTTCGGTGGGTGGAGAGAAGTGTATATCCCAGTTTATAAGAAGGATAAAGGGGAGCGACTTGGTAGCATTCCAGGTTAAAAAATGAGCCCGATTAAGGCCTCCAGGGTGAACTTAGACTCCAGCATGCACATATATTTTCGCCCTATATCCGGATTATTTTATTTAGCCACCAAGTGAAACTACATATTTTCTGCCATCGGCAAAATTTCCGAGGGCTTTCTTGTGATATTATATACTTTTTAACCGGTAAATTTACTTTCAAATATTCACAATTGTTATATTTTTCACAGCGCCTGCGCTAGAATTACGGTAGTTTAGAATTTTCAAAAAATTTCAAAAATTAATCTAGAAAAACATTTTTGGATATAAATTTGTTTACGGTAGTTTAGAATTTTCAAAAAATTTCAAAAATTAATCTAGAAAAACATTTTTGGATATAAATTTGTTTCATAAAAATATAAGCAACTTTTTCTTTCTAATTTCCGTCTGTCCGTCTGTCCGTCTGTCCGTCTGTCCGTCTGTCCGTCTGTCCGTCTGTCCGTCTGTCCGTCTGTCCGTCTGTCCGTCTGTCCGTCTGTCCGTCTGTCCGTCTGTCCGTCTGTCCGTCTGTCCGTCTGTCCGTCTGTCCGTCTGTCCGTCTGTCCGTCTGTCCGTCTGTCCGTCTGTCCGTCTGTCCGTCTGTCCGTCTGTCCGTCTGTCCGTCTGTCCGTCTGTCCGTCTGTCCGTCTGTCCGTCTGTCCGTCTGTCCGTCTGTCCGTCTGTCCGTCTGTCCGTCTGTCCGTCTATCTGTCTGTCCTTCCGATGTCAAGAACGAACAATCCGATCGACTTAAAATTTTCAGGAAAAATCAAGTTCTACGAGGGGAATATCTCCCTGCAAAAACAAAAAAGTTATGGGAGGTTAAACTTTTTAAAAAATTAAAAAAAAGCGAAAAAAAAATATGATTAACGTAATTTTTTCAGGAAAAAATATTTTTATTATAAGAATCAATTCTACTAATTTTAAAAGTAATCCTACCAAAAACAAAAGAAAGTTATAGGGGGTTAAACTTTTTTTTAAATAAAGTGTTTTAGTGCTATCATTTAAAAAAAAATAAAACTATTTTTTTTTCCTTTTTCGCAAAAAGAAAATTAAAAAATTGAATTTTTTTTTGAATTTTTTTTTCTTTGAAAAAAATTTTATTTTTAGTAGGTATGGGGTCGTCCATAAAATACGTCAAATTGACCAAAATTCATACACTTCATACCCCTTTCTCGCGTTAATAAAGTCTTTAGAGATTTTATATTGTAAAAAGGATTTAGAGATGTCATATTTTGGCTACCTCTACTGTTAGGGGGGTAGCCAAACTATAAAATCTCTACAGCCTTTAATAACGCAAAAAACGGGGTATTAGGTGTATCAATTTTGGTCAATTTGTGTGACGTATTTTATGGACCACCCCTATTTGGGAAAATGCAATAGTTTATAATGGAATGCCTAGCTTTACATATCTTCACGGCTTGTTTTTTAATTTATATGGATTTACCTATTTTTTACAAGTTCCTGCAACAACCCTTCGTTTCGTCAATTTCCGAAGGCCACATAAGGTAGCGTCTGGAATTCCTCGGGGAATAGCGGTAGACCCAACTGCATTATTTATGATAAGATGGTCTAGAAGGTTACGTTCAGAAAGAAATGTCGCTTGGCACTCATATAAAACAATTTGCGATGCTCATTTTTATCAATAATACAGTTTTTTGTTTCTTGAAGGTCGGTTTTTTGCTCGTTTTTCTTTTAGAAACACACATTCAACATTCTTCCTTAGGATAGATTTGCACCAGCAAAATAAAATGCTGTCTGCATCTCAACTAACTTTATAAATATAATATATTCGTTGTTCTTTACTTTGACAAAATCAAGGCCCTCTTGAGACCAACAAGTTGTTTTTTATATTGATTAAAATTTATGGTGCAAAATAGAATTTACATAGAGAATGCCAGTAATTTCTGACAGGCATAAAGGAGCATATAATTTTTATTTATTTATATTTTCGTAAAACTTGAGGTTAAGGGCATATCCACAGTCTCGCATAACAACATAGTACATAGCAGTGCGATGCCGTGATTGGCTTGTTGAGCCGCCATGTATCTTGTAAGCCAATCACGGCATCGCATTCTTATCTTTTATGTTCTTATGCAAGCTTCTGGATAGGCCTTAAAAGAAGTGTCTCTGCAATATCAAAAGAATTGCATATATCGTCATCTAAAGGCTCTAACGGTCTAACTCCAAAACGTCATATTTTTCAGGAGACGTAAAAAACGATTTAAAACTTAATTATAGCTATTTAGAACTTTAAAACTAGCTTGTTCACAGGTAAAAATGTTTGAAATGTGTTAATGTATTTAAAACTTTTCATTGTTATCTATTTTATATAAATTATTTGAAAATTAAATTTTAACCACAAAATCTAAATTCACTAATGGTCTAACTCCAAGGGAAGATAAAAGAGGATACCTATCGTATTATATCGCGTAATATTATTACAAAACAAATATTTTAATTTCAAAATGATTTATTAATGGGAACAAAATAGTTTACTTGACAGAAATAAAATTTATTTGTCACAAGAAAATAATTCAACTGGCCATATCCAACAAAAATTAACTGTTTTATCAGTGTTTAAATAAATATGGCGT
The DNA here is from genome assembly GCA_958510825.1 of Brachypterus glaber. NCBI lineage: Eukaryota > Metazoa > Arthropoda > Insecta > Coleoptera > Kateretidae > Brachypterus > Brachypterus glaber. Next base: position 40,072,109 of record OY294049.1, on the reverse strand, counting down.
TGGGTTCTGCTTTATTTTAAATAAAAAATACGTGATATCCTTTGAAAAAAAAAATATTTTTTTGTCAGAAAAATAAATTGTCATACTAAATGCATACGTTCTATCTGAGAAAGTTAGGACAAAATGATCTAAAAAGTCCAATCAAATTACTGAGATCTGTAAAGTTAGTCCTAGTCCTGACTTATTGGTCTAGTAAGGACTAGTTAGGACAATTTTATTTAGAAAACACTGAAAAATTTCCACATAGGACAAACAAAGGCTAATTTTTAGGATTTGGGTTTTAGATAGGACTATTTTTTTAGTAGCTACATGGGGCTAGTGTAAAGCAATACAATAGTGTGCGTATCTCAAAAAGTGATTTTTTGCAGATAGGGCAACTTGTCTTAGTAGGGCAGTAATGTTGAAAGTACAATCACTGGTTACTTATACTTATTTCTATTCTATTTGACTAAACAGAGAGAAGTAACTATGGTAAATGGTAAGATGGTGTCTTAGCTCAAAAAAAAAAAATACCTTTAGATTTAATTCCTGGTGATTTTACAGCCAAAAACGGTTTTTATTACTTTCATTTCATGTCTAAAACTTCCACTTGCGTGTATATTTTTTAACCTTAGCGTCGGTTTTTTATTTCCGGGACCGTAATATAACTTCAATGGCTCGTATCAATAAAACGAAATCAACTATATCTGTAGGATGCATGTTTCACTCCCACTTGGGAAATTATTTGGGTAAGTATTTCCTTTTTTATGTCAATTTGGTCTTAATTACTTTTATACTGGCGTGTAAAGTTTATGGTGAAGAGCGGAATAGAAATAAGAAAAATTGTTTGAAGGTCAGTGTGTAAAAATATTATGAGGACAAGATTTTTTTAATTTTAATTCAAACTTGTTGCAAGCACCCTGTCAAAACATCGGCACTATTGTACACTAGAGCCATCTAGTTTGCAAATTTCAAACTAGGTGTTTTGTTTGATTTTAAATTCTGTATCTTTAAAACATTATATTCTAGCAAAAAACTGTATATAACATTTTTTATAGGGCTTAAAAAGAGCTTTTATTTAAAATATAATTTTTTGAAATGGGTTATAAATATGTGAGATATGCTAAAAAAACCTTTTACTGCTTTAAACGCCAGTATCTCGAAAACAATGCGTTTTAGGAAAACGTTGTTTATAACATTTTTTGACCAATTTAAAATTATCTTTATATAAGTGCTAAATTAACCAAATACAATAATAATTTCCTTAATTATAAACAAAAAACGCTAAAAATAGGAGTTTTACCCTATTTTTACCCCCTTACCCCCAATCGTTTACCCCCAAAATCTAATCAGCTCTTCGGAATACGATAAGAAACAATATGCAAAAAACCGCAAGTCGATATCTCATGTAGAAATGGGGTTAGAGAGTTTACACCCAGACAGACAGACAGACAGACAGACGGACGCAAAATTTTTTTTACTGATTTCGACTCAGAATGGTCTAAAACGTCGAGATGTGAAAAAAACGTGGTCAAAGATTTTGACTTTTCGGCGAAGATTTCCATACATCGGCACTCTTAGTAGCACTAAGTGCCGATGTAATTACAAAAATATTAGTTTAATATTTCATCAATCTATTGTTTAATCATTGTACATAATGATATTGATAGACTGCACAGTTTCGGGCAAGATATCTGAAGGCTTTAGCCCTGGTACCATAGGGTCACTTTGACAGCCGCTTATAGCATGGCGGCCTTTGGTTACTAGCCTCAAAGACTGACTAAGTAATGACACCAGTTCCTCCAGTCGTCTTGCTAGGTTTCGGGCTACTAGACCTCGTCAGTACCAAGAGAGATTTTTGTACGCTGATTGAAAAAACATTTTCAGACTTTATTCAATTGAGAAGTAACGTCATTATATGATGTATATTTATGCGCCATCTATTTCTAAACGTAGACAACTACTGAGACTTCTCCTAATCTGGAGACATTGAACGCATTAATAGTTTTTGCATATTGGCCTTCATTTGTTGGTATTTTTCTAGACCTGTAGGCTCGTAAAAATGCAAGTTGATATCGCGGAACCCCGCCAAAATACTACTTTAAGACCCCTTCATTTCTTTACTGATACAGATAAGACCGAATATGTCCCGCAATTAGCTTGCTTTTTACGCAATCTCTCTCGATGCCACTAAATGATTTCCCAAGATGTCACACTTAAATATTAAATTTACCGACTACCTATGTGCCTAATTAAAATCGATCCAATTTTTCTTCAAGCTTGCAAACCTTTTTGGAGTGAATACTAGATTTTTATTATACTAATAGGAACTATCAAAATATAAAAGGCACAGAGTTAACTACTAACTCCATGGGGACTCTGGATTGAATCCAGACTAAGACCTCACTATTTGTCTAATTTTCTATCCGATATGCAACAAATATTTTCTTTCATACTTTTTTTTACAAAAAGGTATATATTTTTTAAACTTTCCCGCTTCTAAATATTTTTTAATTTACTATGGTAACGCAAAATGCGCTTGCATAGAGACGTTTCGTAACCCAATTGGCAAGGTCGGATTCACACAACCGTAAAAACGTTGACATGTGCCATCACAGAACACCTCTTAATGAATTATAAGGCGATTTTGTGACAAAATTTGGTTTCTACGGAGATAATTTCTATACACAACTGTTATTTAATTTCTATACACAAGTGTTTTTAGTGACAGTTTTACCAATTTTCCTTTTTTTTTTCACATCACAACAGAGGGCTGACTTTACCACTAACCAACTGCCCTGTAGTGGACATCAGGACAAGCACCGTGTTGAGTATAAAAACAGGACTACTAAGATATATAACGCAATTAATTCTATAAAATAAGAATTATCAAGTTTATTAGGATAAATAAATGATTTTCTATTTCACTATTTTTATCAAAAAACCTACGAATAAACACAATTCTCATAAAAAATTGCAAAAATTTATTGGTTTGGTTCATACAAAATCATAGATATCATGTTCAAAATATAAAAGTTTGGACTTTTGGTTGACATTTAAAACAAGCCACATGCTTCAGTGTAAATCAGACTTCGTGGAGTATTTAGCGCCAAATTTAAAAAATATAGTATATTCGGAAATAATATAGTATCATTATACCTGACCCAAATATAATGAACATACCTATATCCCAACAATCAACAATAATTTAGCGGTATATGGGTGAATTATTAAACCTTTTCGAGACCCCTTTATATTCCGAAGGCAAAGGAAAGATGTACACATAGTATTTGATTACAATAAGTGGTGTTAGGAGTTATGGCAGGCTACAGGTACATAATGTATGATGGGGCCATAATCCGTACATACAGTTCTCCGGGGGGCAGTAAATTATAATACTCGGATGCTGGGCAAAGTCGAAACGGAATAGCGCGTACGCCGCACATTCTACCGACTCAATAAAATATAACGTCAAAAATACAATTGAATTGAATTAAATTTTATATATTTTTTCAATAGTTTCATAGGTTATGCCGATTTTTTTCTGTTGCATACCTATTCTAACGTTAAATTGTTTATTCATGTTAATAAATAAACGTTTTTTTGTTTTTGTAGCCCTGAGGAAGAGAGTCACGTAGACCCTCGAAACGTCGGCCAAAAAATTATACTGTAAATTTGGTACTTTATTTCACTGTCCTAAAACCTGTAATCCCAATTTTTTAAAAATAAAAACAATGCAATAAAAATATAGTAGATTCTAATTCTAATAACCATTTAATGAGGTTATTTCAATAAATAACGATAAAATGATCTCTTTTTCCAACAACAAATGTTGTTTTTCTTCAAGCGTACTAAAATTTTTATATTTTTTAACTGAACACACTAGTTAGAAGTGATCTATTTTTTTACAGTAAAAAATGAGTTCATTGTTGTACGCCGTAAAAAAAAGTTAGCAAAATCACCACTGACGGCAGCACTCTTTGACTTTGATGACAGCCATACTTCAAACTTGTTTGTTTATTACATAAATAGGTGGTTTGGACTCGAGATTTTGTGCAAAAACCTTATGTAAAATTGATTAAAAATGATTGAAGAAGAATATATGGTTTATACACCTACAAATCTCTCCGAAATTGCAAATGCTACATTAGACAAGTTACCTATTTTAATAAAAAAAAAAACATACTTTATTACTGAATAAATTAAATTCAAAATTAATATTTAAAAAAAATATATAGGCTGCTTGAAGACAAAATGATATTTATTATTCCATCAATCTATTTTCTAATCATCGTACAGAGTGATATTGGTAGACTGACAGTTTCGGGCTGCTGGCCCTCTTCAGTACCAAGAGTCAACTCTGCACGCTGATTAAGAAAACGTTTTTAGACTTTACTCGCAAAAGGAATATAGCCATTAGATTGATGTAGACTTGTGCGCCATCTATTTCTAGATGTAGACAACTACTCATACCTCTCCTAATCTGGAGACTTTGAATGGTAGCAAGTTGAAGACTTGTGTGTCTCAAGCACATAGTACCACTAACGGGTGGTTAGACGTAAAATTAGTAAGGACAGAAATTTTTAATTTTAAACAAAATTATAAAAATATTAATTTATTATTCCATCAATCTATTTTCTAATCATCGTACAGAGTGATATTGGTAGACTGACAGTTTCGGGCTGCTGGCCCTCTTCAGTACCAAGAGTCAACTCTGCACGCTGATTAAGAAAACGTTTTTAGACTTTACTCGCAAAAGGAATATAGCCATTAGATTGATGTAGACTTGTGCGCCATCTATTTCTAGATGTAGACAACTACTCATACCTCTCCTAATCTGGAGACTTTGAATGGTAGCAAGTTGAAGACTTGTGTGTCTCAAGCACATAGTACCACTAACGGGTGGTTAGACGTAAAATTAGTAAGGACAGAAATTTTTAATTTTAAACAAAATTATAAAAATATTAATTTATTATTCCATCAATCTATTTTCTAATCATCGTACAGAGTGATATTGGTAGACTGACAGTTTCGGGCTGCTGGCCCTCTTCAGTACCAAGAGTCAACTCTGCACGCTGATTAAGAAAACGTTTTTAGACTTTACTCGCAAAAGGAATATAGCCATTAGATTGATGTAGACTTGTGCGCCATCTATTTCTAGATGTAGACAACTACTCATACCTCTCCTAATCTGGAGACTTTGAATGGTAGCAAGTTGAAGACTTGTGTGTCTCAAGCACATAGTACCACTAACGGGTGGTTAGACGTAAAATTAGTAAGGACAGAAATTTTTAATTTTAAACAAAATTATAAAAATATTAATTTATTATTCCATCAATCTATTTTCTAATCATCGTACAGAGTGATATTGGTAGACTGACAGTTTCGGGAATAATAAATTAATATTTTTATAATTTTGTTTAAAATTAAAAATTTCTGTCCTTACAAAATAGTATGTTTCACTTAGAGGAAAAGTGCTTTTTTACTAGTCTGTAGTTTCCGGACTCCGCTTCGCGTCATCCGTAAATTCTACAGACTAGTAAAAAAAAGCTTCACTTTACCTTTTAGTAAAACAACATACTATTTTTACAATGCATTCAAAAAATATAGTAGATTCTAATTCTAATAACCATTTAATGAGGATATTTCAATAAATAACGATAAAATTAACTATTTTTCCAACGATAATTTTTTTTTTACTTTTAATTAGAATTATAATAATTTGGTAATAGAAGATTTGTAAAATAACACCTGTAGCTTTAGCAATCCTTTATTAAAAAAAAAGCCATTAAAATATAGTTATAAATATATTAGGTTATTAACCTAATAATAATTATAAAGGTTAACCTTTTAAATATATTTTATTTATTTATTTAAAATAATCATTTTGCAAGATAACTAGATTAAGATATATTTTTGGTTAGATTCATATTCTTATAATTATAATTATTTATGTATGTAATCTGTTATATGTATAAATAAATTTTAAATTTTACAACGAGTACCTAACGCCTTTTTTGTCCCAACGTGCTTGAGTTACGGTAATGGACATATTTTCAGATGTAGCGCGCGCTACATCAATTTGGGATCGACATTTCTGGTCGACAAACCGATACGAACACACGCCATGATAAATATCTTTATCGAAAAAGTTTCGCCTTTAGTTTTTAGAACTATTTAATGGGGGTTTTATATTACGAAGTTACTAAAAAACTTCAATATTAATGTTATTTTTGTGCCAAGGTTAGAAAGAATTTCTTTCCAGAATGAGTCTGATTTGCTAGACGAGGTACCAAACCTAACAAAAAGGCGAGTCGAGCAAAGTAGTTTTAGCCAAATAAGGCCACAGCCACATCTCAGACAATGTTTTTAGATGGTCATAATACGCTAAAATTTTTTACTTTCGGTACATGTTGCATTAGGGTGGACCTTTTATTTTTGTATAATCTTAAAATTTTCATTTAGGTGTTACTAGAAAATTCTGAAAACATGAGAGTGATTAAACTTCTCCAAAGGTGGGGACCCTAAAATTAGTAAAATTACCATAAATCGTAAAAAAACATTGTCTGTAATTTTGTTATTAAGTGAAAAATTTAAAGGCCTTGAAATCCTATTTTTTTTCTTTTGACCATAAAAACTTATGTGCCAAATTTCAAAATGATCTAATGAATAAAGAATCTAACCCGTGCCGAAAATCCGCCAAAGTTGCCCCTAACACTAAAATTTACGAATTTCTACCATAAATGTGAGTAACACGGTTAACAAACATTTTAAAAATGTATCAAACTGGACGGAATTTATTTTTATTTAATGCATTTTAATAACTATTTATAATATTAAAATGATTTAACTAAAACAGCGCTAAGCGCCAAATATTTAGGAGCTCATGAAATGGACCTTTTCAAATGACTTTACCCATATATAAATAATCAAAAGTACATTACAGTCATTCTCAAGATAAAATGTTAAAATGTTCAGCGAAGTTTTTAATATTTTTTATTATTATCAAAAACCCCTAGAAAAAGCATTTAAGCACTGAATAACAAGACAAAAGCTATAACAATAGGCAAAAGTATTTTTCATAAATCCCAGAAAATGTATAATGTATTATTTTTAAACAATGCGGGTATACATTTAGGGAAAAGCGAGCAACCACCACTACAAAATGTAAGAGCAATAACTGCTAGTAGAGACCAAACATTATGCAAATTTTATCCATATTGGGTTTTTCTGGGTTTTTCTAAAGTAAAAATGGTTAGTGGTGGGAAAACCCGTTTTTTTTTCTGTCCCCTTAGCTTGAAATTGTGCAAACAATTTATATAGTACCCAGGAAACCAGATGATGTCCTCGAAGTACTATCGACGTCACTTTAGGTCATATTTGTGACGTCATACGTTCGACGCATATCAGACGTCGACAAGACATCAGTTTTTGGTCAAATCTTGACCTCATCAAAGTTTTACGTGGCTGGGACGTCAATTTAAAGCTGATGCTATAGGTGGTGCCACATACTGTTTTCTACCACTAAAAAATGTTTTAAATATAATATGTTGATTAAAGACTGATCACTTTAATATGAGTAGGTTAGTTAGTGCCCAATAATTGACGTCAAAAAGACTACATTTAGTTTCCTGGGTAAAGGTGCATCATTTTTGTACCATTTTAGGGTATGTCCTCCCTTGAAAATTGTTTGGTATTTCTGGATCCGCCACTCTAAATTGCGGTGGTGTGGCATGAAGTAGGTTATAGAAAACCCCACTACATTCCCCCTACTACCCCACTAAAACCCTTTAAAAACCCACCAAATTCCATTAAAAACTTTCTATTTACCCTCAGATCTTTCAAATGATGATTTTTTATTGCATATATGTTGGTCTTTGATAATAGAAGTATGCCTCTCCATTTCATCCAAGCAAATCTGTTCCAAATTAGCAGAATTGTTGTGGCAGATTTTTTCTGGCTATTCTTTACTTTAGTACATGTGTGCATAAGTATAGCAATCATTTGGATATAGGCCCCCTATGTTATGGTATTTCTTGATTTGAAACTTAAAATAATTTCTTTGATATTTATACAGGGTGATCCATAACTGGCATGCCAAAATTTAAGAGGTGATTCTAGATCCAAAAATATAAAAAAAGTTCCTATAAAGGTTGGTCCGGAAATGAGCCCTAAGGGATCTAGGGCCCTTTAAAATTGTAATAAAAATAAGGTTTTTAATTAATAACTCGGGTACCGTTTAAGCTAGAGCGGCGAGCTTTTCCATGTATTCTAGTATTAATAAGGGCAATAAGTTTATGTTAATTTATTTTTTTAATTTATCCAGAGGCGTGCCCAGACGGACAAAATATATGAAGCTTAAAACATTTTTGCCCCAAACTTTTCTATGTGTATGTTTTTTGGATTTGTTGTAAAAAATATAGATTTCTAGAGTAAAAATACATATAAAATATCATATAGTGTAACACTGTAGGAGCAACCGTTATCAAAAAAAAATGCAATTAAGAGGAAGTAACATTTTGTGCCACCAAAAACGTTACTTTTTAAAAGGCTATTACTCCTTTAATATTAAATTTAGGTGTTTTGGTGTATAATACTTTTTTGCTCAGTTTTAAATGAAGAATCACCCTGCAGCATTAAAATTTTATTGGTGCTTTTTTTTGTTCCCCATTCAATACGTCATCTTCGAAGGGCCATTTCGGGACCAACCTTTATAGAAACTTTTTTTCATATTTTTGGATGTAGAATCACCTCTTAAATTTCGGTACGCGAGTTCTGGAACAGGCTGTATAAACAAGATGTGGTAAAAATTACATTCATAACTGTACGCTTATAAAATATAAGGTTATAAAGTTAAAGTGATTACAGACCTACAGATGGAAAAAATATATAATTTCTTTTGATAATTCTTCACCAGTATTAGCAAAATATGAAAAAGAAGACTGGGTAATTAACAAAAACAATTATGAAGGACATTCGTGCATTACTTCATTTCGTTTTTTATTCGGGAGTCTAATAAAAGTCAATGCGCACAAAAGGAGTCCAATTAGACAGGGAGGTGCGGTCGGGACTTCAAAACGACAGCTCATTTTGTGGGAGACAATAGACTTGGAAGTGGTCACTTCAAAGACATATTTTTCTATAACGGGAAGTATTTTTTGTTAATTTAAATCTTTTTTCTTTTGAATATTATGACAATAAACATAATTAAATTATGTTTAAATTAAAAATTTTTACTTGGCAGCCGTAAAATTGAGTAAAATGCGGTTTAATTTACCATACAGGGTATTTTTTTAAAGTTATACTACCTCTAACTTTTAAAATTTGAAAGTTGTTGGGCATCGACTTAAAATTTAAAACAATATAATATTGAATAGTAATTATAGAAGACTATTATAGCCTCGCACCCTAATATAGAAGAGAAAAAGATGTAAGCATCTTGTAAAACAAGTTTACACTACGATATTTCAAAAAAGCTTTGACCCAGTGACTTGAAATTTGAAACAAAGATTTTCTAAGTAGTAAACAAAATTTGTTCCAAATTTCAAGTCTCTGTGTCAAAGATTTCTTGAAATATCGTAGTGAAAAGTTGTTTTGCAAGCGACTTGCATCTTTTTCTCTACTATATCCATTGATGCTACGCATCTCGAGATGTAATACGCTCTGCTATAAAAAATGTCTAAGTAAAGGTTTGTTTGTTTGTATTTCTTGATACCTTGTCTTTATGAAGACAATGAATTTAGCCAAATTCTTAAACTTTGAGGAATATCAAGAAAGCGGAAATAAAGTACCTAAAGCGTAATATTATTTCGGACAAGCAAATGTAAGTTGTAGTGTGCTTTAGAACAGTTTGGACCTTCTACAACGTACAGATCTTATCAATTATTTAAAAGGGACTATGTCCTGTCCACCCAGTTATTGCCCTCCGTGGAGCTCCATGGAAACGCAATTGCACAAACGACATAATCTTCGCAACTTTACAGTCAGAAAAGAATTCCTTTTTCTACGATCACCTGTAAAAAGTTTTACTAAAAACGACAAATTTCATACGATTTAGAGGGTAAGAAAGTGTCATATTTCATACGCGTGTGAAATAATATCATCTGAATGCGGAAAAACAAAGCCAGAGCCGTAAATAGAGCTGTTTGCACATTTGCGCTCCTATCCAATATAAAAACAATTAAATATTTAAAGTTTTTTATCAGTGGCGAATCCAGGCGGGGGTAGAATCCAAAAACTAAAATTTTATATTCTTAAATTAAAAAAAAAGTAAGAAAGCCCTACCGCCGCAGCAGGCGAAGCTTTTTAAAAATTTGATGGTCTATTTTAGTTTTAAATCAGTCTTTTAAATAACAATTAATAAAATTTAAAATTTCACAAAAATATAAGAGACTGTAGCGCCGCAGGGAGAAAGTAAAACACTTTTCTCTCGAGTAAAATGTAATATTAATCCTACGAACGTAAAAAAAACAGAATATGAAGAGTACACTACGGAATTCTAAGCATTACATAACCTGAGTTTTTCTTTGGTCTTGTCACAAACATATATTAAATTTAACTTATAAATAAGTTTATGCTATTCTCTACACATGTCTAGAAACAAACCGTCTTTTTTTAAATATTTATTTACAATCTAGTGCTCTGTCTACATAAATAAATAGACAATACCTGATCAAAGTTGGTTCTGGTAAATGAATACTGATAACAGACAAAACTAAAGACGTCACAATAGTATACAAGGTTTAGAAGTAAGGGAACGTTCAAGTATTACGTAACGCTTCTAGAGGGGGGGTCATTTTGGAGTGTTACGCCCATGTTAATGGTATAGGAAAATAGCGTTACAGGGAGGGGGGGGTCCAAAATAATCAAAATTTGCGTTACGTAATAGTTGAACATTCCCTAAAAAAGTAGTTAGGCATACTTTATAATGCACGAACAAAATCGTTACTTAACTGACCTTAAGGTCTAACTTAGGTTAATAGAGGAAAGTCGCCTAATTTCGGATACCATTTACAATGTATTCAATATTTAATACTCGGTATTACTTTTTGATATTTTTTTTATATAACCAGATACAACTTATTATAGCGAACCATGATTTATTATAAAAGCAATTTTATTACAGTTTATTTTTTCCAAAAAACACGGTTAAAAAAAATCAGCGCATTTTTGTGCATTTGAAAAAGAGCTCCTAATTTCGGACATATAGGAAAATTTTTTTTCAAGAGTAGATCTGGATCCCATTGCTTATGTTTCTTGTTATTCCTTCACATTTAAGACGTAATTTAATCATTAAGCGATTTTCTACGAAATACTATAGGAACTATAATTTTAGATTCCCAATTTCGAATATCTTAGTATCTTAGGTAATTTTCGTTTTTTCAAAATTGTTTATCTTAGTTTGTTGTATCATTATAAAAATAATAATTAATGGTTGGTTATCCTGAATAATAATTACCTTGCGGATATCCGAAATTGGGAATCAAATGCACAAAAATGGTCTATCCAAAATGAGGCAACTTTCTGCTCTTTAGATTAGAAATTTGTAGAATGTTTACGTTTTCAAATTGCTTAATTATGAATAGTGGATCAACTTAACTAACATCATAACTTACCCAAGACAGAATCACGAACTTTTATAATGATTATTTATAAAATAAACAAGCATAATAATGCAACTGAGCACAAAACTGCCATTTGCAATATAAACGATTTGTGCTGCCATTTAAAGGGGAGAAGCTCTACCGTTATCATATTACAGGACGGATTTAGTTTGACTTTTGGCTTCACATAAAGGTAGGTTTCTGTTTACCTTTGCAGACAGTATCTTAAATACACTACTATCCGAAATTTGGAAACCATCCGAAATTAGGCGCATTTCCTCTACTTTTCATAACCTATTTATTAAAAAGTTTTGAAGGCCACTTTTTTGCAATTTAAAAACCTTTTGCCAGATAGAGAATATTTAATTCTTGGTTTTAAATTAATATATTCCTACGATCCTCTATGAAAATGACATTTAGCACACTCTTTTGTTTTTTAGAAAACGCCTCATATCGCACTAGTTTGATATTTTTATATCACACTCGTGTCATATTTATGTATGGAGGTTTTGCCTAATTTTATTTAGAAACTTACCTCGTAGATTCTACGAAATTTATTCACCTTGTTTTATAAACCATTTTCCACCTTTCACCACAGCCTTTTATATCTTTTAAGTGGTTTAATCCAAATATTTCTGTTTTTCATGTCAAAAATAGAAATTATAGTTATAACGTTACTATTTTGACCAATACTGTCTATTCTAGATAGTCTAGATCTTATAAAAATTAGTTAATTTTTTATTTAGTTACCTTACATTATATAAAAAACATCAAAATACAGAGTATTTTTCTTATGAAATGTAAAACAGTACAATTTTACTGTCTTTTATGGCAGCATAACCACAGAAATCTAATTTAATAAGTAAACTAAAGTTTGCATTTATTTAGGAATAGGCAACCCATTAAACAGCTATGTATTGTATTAAATATAAAACCAAGAAAACTAAAGCTAAATAAAAATCATATTTCCTGTTTGACATACCTACATATATAAATTTGTATGCTCGTTATAATTATTTTGTGCTCTTTTTTTCTTAAAAATTATTAAAAACCTTTCTACTCGCATGAAATATATCACTTTCCACACTAGTTATGTAATATACTATTACATTATAAATAGGTATATACCTCAGTTTTCCGAAGCCGAACTAAAAGTGAATAAAGCCGAACCGTGAATCAATATCCGTGATGTGAAAAGCATAATTCGTTTGATTTTTTTTTTTTGGTTTAAGAAAATTGTTTTTTCAGTGTAATGTTTTTGGTAGTGTAGATAAAACCTTTATATTTTCCGGAGTTAGAGATCGAAACGTAATAATTTCCGATGTTTCAATAAAGAAATTTTAGAGCCTCTACTTTCTTAAGGCTTTAAAACCGAGATGTGATAACCATATGTGTGTGTTTCTCCAGGAAATGATCGTCATAAACCGGGCTCATCCCCGTCAGTTAGATCCCGTTGCGACTTTGCGAACCTCCCAATCGTAAACACTGACACCTATTCCCACATATTCCCACCCATTCCCGTGTCCCGAACTTGTTCTACTCTTCACTACTCCTGGCTAGAAAAATTTCCAAAATTGTCAAAACTTGGTCCACTTTTTTATCAAATTTTGAGCAAGTTTCAAAAAATCTTTTTGTCCACTCTCGTATATTTAGCGAAGGACGACAAAAACTGAATTTAAGATAAATCAAAAAACTTCACGAACAATCAAGTTTATTAGTTTAAAAATAAATCACGTAAAAAATAAACAGTTTTGAAACGTGAAACTTTAAAAACAATACTTGATAGACCCCAAATGTTCAGAAAACATTACTTAAACAAAAAAAAAACATTGACTTAAATCAAGAATATGTGATTTAGATATAACGAAGAGAATATATTCTTCTTTAAAGCAAAATTGTGCTTTAAATATGATAGGATAAGAATATGGTATTCTCTTCGTTGTATACAAATCACATCCTTGATTTAAGATAATATTTTTCTGTGTGTAGAAAGTATTCAAAACAATTTTGAAAAAAAGTTATAGGGAGCGATATTTTTTAAATGCACTTAAAGGTAAAAAGTACGGGTTTTAGCTATCACAGTATTGTATAAATTAATAATAATAATTTGCTATTATTCATCTGACGATAAAAGTGAAAATGCGTGAAAAATCCATCAGAAGATTTGACGTAAACTTACAAACATACAAACTAACTATTAAGAAAGTGATCTACATAACAG